>CASBRH010000001.1:0-14982 GCA_949127965.1 Pandemis corylana | reverse complement strand
GATGTGAGTGCCCGCAAACTAATAGACAAGGTAACAGATTTGAATGTTTTTGCATGTCTTAGTCATAGCGCACAACCTTCAGTTAAATCAATTAACGATGACCACTCTTTTCATAATTTGTTGTCAAAATACCAGGAAATAACTAACCCAGTCTCATTTAAAGAGACGCAAACTCAGCATTGTCATGCATTATATCGAGACCTCTGGCCCACCTTTTTTCGTCCGAGCGCGCCCTTTACCACGCGACAGGTACGCGAAAGTAAGAAAGGAATTCGAGGTCATGCAGGAATTGTGTATCTGTCGTCCGTCTAAAAGCCCGTGGGCAAGCCCATTACGCGTAGTCCCCAAAAAGAATGTGGAACTAAGACCGTGTGGTGATTATCGGCAATTAAATGCGATAACCAAACCCGACAGATACCCTATTCCACGCCTGCACGATTTTACTTACATTCTAGCCAAAAAAAACCGTTTTTTTTCCAAACTAGACATTAACAGAGCGTATTCCCGTCGCACCGGACGACATAGAAAAAACGGCAATTATAACGCCGTTTGGTTTATATGAATTTCCAAGGATGACGTTCGGGCTGCGCAACGCGGCCCAAACATTCCAAAGATTCATGAACAATACCGTTCTTCAGTGATTAGATTTCCTCTTTTGCTATCTAGATGACGTTATAATTGCTAGTGATAATAAGAAACAACACGCGGAACACTTAGAAATTATTTTTAAGAGATTTCGTCAGTTTGGGATTACAATAAATTTGGCTAATTGTAAATTCGGTCAAAACAGAGTAGAGTTCCTAGGTCACGACGTCTCAGCGGAAGGATTAAAACCGTTGAGCGAGAAGGTCGAGGCTATCGTTAACTTTCCGAAACCGGAAACAGTTGAACAGCTACGCCGTTTCCTGGGAATGGTGAATTTTTACTGCTTACATTTGCCCAAATCGTCGGAATATCAACGCGTCTTAAACGCCTATTTAGTTAACTCAAAGAAAAATGACAAAACTTTAATTAATTGGTCAAAAGAAGCGGACGACGCAATCGTACAGTGTAAGGAGGCCTTGAAGAAGGCCGCTACGCTGTCGCACCCGCGGGATGACGGCACCACCGCGCTCATGACGGACGCCAGCGACAAGTGCGTGGGAGCCGTACTACAGCAACAGGTGGGAAGCAAGTGGGAGCCATTAGGGTATTTTTCTCGAAAACTTAATGCAGCTCAACAAAAATATTCCACTTATGACCGCGAATTATTAGCATGTTATCTAGCAGTAAATTTTTTCCGAAAAATGTTTGAAGGTCGCGAGTTAGTTATTTAAACCGACCGACTTGACGCATGTTTTCAGTAAAATAAACAAAAACGAAGCAGAGACCCAACAAGACTATCAATTCAAGGGCCAGATTTTCAAAATGGGAATGATATCGTATGCGTCCTTAATAGTCTCTCTTTTAGCGTTACGTAGTTCTTCTCTTTGCTCGCATTTTCCAGTAGCTCGCTGACTGTGTTCAGCTCTTCTTTGCCCAATTTGGCAAAAATATCGCAACGATGATTCCAGGGGAGCTGTCCAAAAATTACGCCCCTCCATCAGCAGACTGTATGGACAAGGTAACCCTCTACATCACAAAGACAGATCCCAGCGTATGCTCGTTTATAGCAAAAGTGGTTTACCGATGGTCTATTTGTTCAGCTGTTGAAAGGGCCCTTGAGGCTATTTTATCTGCCACTCTTCTGACCCACACCGCCTGGAATAGTATGGGGATAATCGAAATGATGCTTGAAATCTCCATAGAATATAATGTTCGATGGTCCAAAATGCTTAAAGTGTCCATTATCACTGAGACAGAGGAGTCGTGGACGAAAATGCTCCACTTCTTCCTCAAATATCAGAAGAAAGAAAGGCCCGAGAAAACAGTGAGCTGGGCCAGGGTGGATGACGCATATTTTGGGGAATTTACGATCGGCAGACACAGGAATTTTGCTGCCTTACTAATTGAAAGCCTGAAAGACGTACAAGCCTCGGACGGAATTCATAACTCGGTATGGGCGGTAAAGAACGTGGATACAATCGCTTACTATCGGGATGGAGCAATTTACCTAAAAAACAAACTCAAAGGCATGGAGGCTACAACCAAAGGGCTTCTACCAGTTCTACCAGTTCTACCAGTTCTACCTGAGGCGGAAGGACTTGCCAAAAATATCCATATACATCAAGATGACACACAACCGGGACCTCCAAATGTTCAGAATCCAATCACAAGTACAAAGATTACACGAAATAAGTTACACCGTAGTAAGACAGGAAATAGGGAACTATAGACACTATATAGACCAGGCGGGGTGCACACTAAGTTAACGCGAGGTAACTGGTTGGAAGGTGCTAAGCGACTGACTGGTGTGCGCCGTGCCCGGGAATTGTATGGCAAGAATGCTGATGCGACTAAAGCGTTATCGCGGTGTCGCCACAGGATATCAAATCATTGGTTACAAAATATTTCTGCATCCAACCCTGGAGTGTTGTATAGCCAAAGAGAACTATCCGGATCAAGTGAAGAAAGGACATATTATGCGACATCGCCACACCCTTATCCATCCCCCAAAGATCCATTTGATCTCACAGACTGGTGTAGTATGGCGATTGGCCACTTTCAGTGTTTAGCAGTAACACAATAGTTTACTGCTACATAAACGCATATTGCTTGTGTCAGCGACAACCTAAGCATAATAATGTTTTAAAATAGGGATTCATTAAATAAACGAGGTTCGATCTTTACGCAATCTATACCACCGTACAACTGGTTTGACTTGCCCCAACATCCTGCCACTCTCAACTTTAACTTCTAGTACACTATCTAGCGTGGAAGATTAAGCTTTGCTAGTACGACTACTCGCTACGTCGCAGGCACCAACTGCGAGTACACAGCGTACAGCTTCAATACAATTTGATCCAGATGACAAGGATTCTGACATTGAAGGCTGGTGCCGCGTATCGGAGCTGATTATCAGTAGCAAGCGACTAGAGGGAGTCGAACTACTTGCAGTCCTAACGAGTGCATTAAAAGGAGGTGCTGCGCATTGCCTTACGAAGCTAAAACTCGATGACCTGAAATGGAATACTGTGAAAGAAATATTGCTGGCCAAGTTTGCTAAACCGTAGTTAGTGCAGGATTATTTTGATGATATAATGCAATTTCAAATCGGAATAAAGGAAACAGCAAGTGAGAACATAATATATCTTATCACCATTATCCGATTGCACCTGACTGCTCAAAATTACTCGATGTGAAGGAACAACAGCACCCGGCTACTGTAACTCTCTGGAGAATTGATTCTGATTCTGATGCTGAACACGGGGTTCTCATATGGGCTGAGAAGATAGACACTGTCTGTTCATGAGGATTTTGGGGCTCATAGAAAGGGTCAGAAGTGGCTCGATCCAGAGTCCCAGTTAAGGAAATTCCCTCAAATGACACCCTGCAAAAAGTCCTAAGTTGGCCCATAGGAGAAATCCAAGAGCTTCAGGAGGTTGAATATAAGTATCGATACTATTGCTATTACTGCCGTAATGAATACCCAGGAACATATCACATGACATATGGGCAGCATGTTTATATATCTCGTTATGGAGATGGAAGCATAAAATCACCTGGTGGAGCCTGGATCCAGTACAATAACTATCTTGCAAGCGATATTCAGATACTTGTACACAATTTCCAAAAGTACAGGAAACACCTGTCCCCTCAAAATCCACTCCATCACGGCTGGGGTTGTGTCTCCTTCTCAGGGGGGCAATCTCCTAATCTCACTTCCAGCAACAAATCTACAGTTTTCTATCTCCCCTTCCAGGATTCCAATCAAGTGCAAGTTCGGCAACAAGATATATGAGATTCAACAAAGTTTGGGTGGTTATCTAATATCAATGGACATTTTTTTTTTTTTTACTACAAACTGACCAGTGATTTACCTCTATCTCACTTGGTGGAAGATGCAGATGAGGCCAAAGGTGTAACTCACTCGTTCAGTAATAATGAATGATGGGAGCACATGGAGAGGGATGAATGCCTCCAAGGTGAGACCCAAAAGATCTTTGACCTCCGATTTAGATTCCACTACTATGAGGTATCACAGTTTTGTGCATTCCACCAGATCAAAAAGGGGAATCAACATATGTGAGTTTGCAGGCCACCTCAAAACATCCACAGACTATGCTCAACTTAGATATGAGCAGAAATTTGTTCTGGACCAAATTAACAAGAACTTCCGGTTGCTCCAAAAAACCATATGTGGTGCGATGTCCGAAAAGGGGTTCAATCTAAGACCTCCTGATCTCCCCCGTAAAATCGCGAGGTATTTAACCGGCACACATTTGGTTAGCGCAGAAGTGAATAATAACATCTTTAAAGTGCAGTTGTCCGCTCTTTCCTTAGGATCATGGGATGTCTCCTTGCCTTTAAACATTTCATACGGAATGTTTCAAGTCACAGAAGGCAAAAATGGTCAGACCTTGTGGGCAGAACCAGTTACAGGGCTATTATACAAAACACCATTTTCATCACACCATCATTTTCATGGTCTGAGAAGATAGACACTGTCTGTTCATGGGGATTTTGGGGCTCATACAAGGGGTCAGAAGAGGCTTTTAACCCTCGATATATGTAATTGGTAGTTCGGGTGAAATCTTAGACGTCAAATTTAACACGCTTTCAGTAATCTAGATACATGGCATACCTACTTATGTAAGTCCAGTAACAATACAATATGACTCTGATGTGGTAATCTAGTAGTGGATTTCTGGTGGATCAGCCAGGATCGTCTTGGCAAGAGAGAACTCTTCAACTAATGACCAGCTTCAAGAGTTTATCCATTACCAATAAGCATGTTATGTGTGGTGTTGCAAGCGTTAATAGTAGGCGGTAATTGCTTACCAACCGGTAGACAGCATGCTTGTTTTCCACCAAGAAACCAAAAGAAATATTTAGGTACTAATACCTAACTAACCATGCAAACTTATATTTTCAGGTGGGTGCAAGCATTCTTTGCTTATTTTATTTTGGCTGGCAAATAAAAGTGCTGAGCCGGCTTCTACAGAAGTAGTGTTACTGGAATACACCATCTTTGTGAAGGATAAACTCTTTTTGTACTGCCAACTGGACTTGTACTTTGTAGCTGGCAGTTGTAAACCTCGTGACAGCAGCATCTCATTTTTTTTTATATTGGATTCAGTTATTTACGAACCACGATAGGAGGTGCTGCTGCCACGAGGTCGCTCATTTCATGTTCTCCTATACTCATTAAAAATTAGATTACCATCATAACTTGTTTCCATTTTAAATACAGTCCACTATAGTTCGCCACATCGGCTTCTTCAGAAGTAGAGTGTTACTGGAATAAACCATCTTTGACTGCAGCTCGCACTGAACATGTAACTAGCAAAGACATTTTCCCGAAAGCGAAAAAACCACGACGAATGCCCAAATATCCAGCTGTTTTGTTGAGATTCTATGAAGAATGCGAGAAACGGCAAATGAAAACTTCATTGATTTTGGATTTTAATCCCCTGACTCCATTGAGCATGAATATATTTGATTTAATGCTTGAATTTGATAACAAATCTTCATTGAAAATTCCAAAAAATATTTAAATGAAGTTATACGCCAAGACGAAATAGATACCATAAATAAATAGACTGAAGGTCAAGCAGATAATAAATACTGGCATAGTATAATCTGTACAG
This sequence comes from Pandemis corylana, assembly GCA_949127965.1. Lineage (NCBI taxonomy): Eukaryota > Metazoa > Arthropoda > Insecta > Lepidoptera > Tortricidae > Pandemis > Pandemis corylana. Next base: position 9,253 of record CASBRH010000001.1, on the reverse strand, counting down.
GGACTACACTCACACTGAGATGCCCACCTGCTCCATTTCAGAAGTGCGCTTCTGTTGCTCAAATCCCTAGTGTGGTAACGGTATCTAACTGAAATATAACCAGCCTAGTTTATGACCGTAAAAAACGTGAATGCATGTATGACGAGTGCCTGAAATGTAAATCGCAAAAAATAACATATAATTTTGAAAACATTGATGATTCTCACTTAATTACATGGAAACAATGGGAGCGGGTGAATCATGAATATAATAAAATGGAAAATGGTCAACTTAAAAAAGTTACCATAAAAAAAACTGTTTGACAAAATAAAGAAGGTAGTATCGATAGCTTAATCTTAGCTGGATAAGGCATTTTCAACGTCTCGTCGAGGGCAGGAAATTCATAATATTCACAGATCATAAGCCACGTTTGCATTCACCAAAAAGCTGTAGTATGGCAACTGGCCACTTTCAGTGTTTAGCAGTAACACAATAGTTTACTGCTACATAAACGCATATTGCTTGTATCAGCGACAACCTAAGCATTATAATATTATAAAATAGGCATACATTGATTAAACGAGGTTCTATCCTTACGCAACTTATACCAACATACAACTGGTTTGTTTTGCCCGAACACCCTGCCACCATCTACCAGCATCGTATTATCTCATGGCGACCTTGCCTCAAGAACCACAAAGGAACTGAAAAAAAGAACAAGCAAGCGATCAGAACTCTCAACAAACAACAGGAACAAAGAACAAAACCAAAAGAACCACACACAACAAGCCAGACCAATCAAGAACCAAAAGATGACCAGCCAGATCACGTACACGGTCAGAATAGGCGAGACGAGCCGAGCGTCAGCATCACGGGACCGAAAGAAGCGCTGCTGCAGATAAAAATAAAAATAGCAACAACCGTGGAAACGCCGCTGCCAACAACGCCGCCGCCAACGTCGCTGCCAACAACGCCACCAACGACGCCGCCACCAACCAGGAGAGTGCAAATCGCGCCACCGCGCGCACGCGCTAGAACCGCGCAAGAACCGCGCCAAGCAACAAGGACACCGATAGCCGTCTGTACGCCTTACAGAATCAACACGGAAGGACGAAGACGGAACCCGCCGCCGCTACAAACCGAGAACATCTACCCGCCTTACGCGCCGCTGCAGCCACAGACGCCGTCAAGAGGACGAGGACGGAACCGACAGGTGACGTTGCTGTAGGCACCTCCATGGCCCACACCATCCTTATTTTTAATAAATTATTTTTTTAATTATTTTTTTTCCCAAAGGTTGTCGCAAAAAACCAGCTATACCATTAATCTGTCATTTTTTAAAGCAAGTATACCTATATAATTTTTTCTTTTTCAAATACTGCTCATGACATTTTTTATTTTTATTGGAAATCCAAGTAACATTCCAGAAACCTAGTGCACAAAGTTCATTCACATTATTTCGCAATTTGCGACAGTTGCTAGCGCCGCTCACGTTATGCGCGTCAGCATTTATTGGAACTAGGCCGCGCGCCGGTACCTAAGTATGCGACTTATAATTAAAATTGAATGAAATTAGAAACCATGGGAGTGCGTCGCATCATTCCAGTATTTAAATAACTCACAATAATACTCAATAAAACTATTTAATACAATTACAGGATTGTTAAAGTTTATATGATTATTAAAGTTTTAAACTTTCAAAGAATAGAGATTTTTTTTTACAGTTAAATGATAGATTAAAATGATTACATAATAGAGAATTGAAGGATCAATTTAAATAATTTGAGGATAAGAATCGAAGATTAAGTTAAATGATTTTTTATTTTTATTTTGGTACGGTTCATTATTGTCAACATAGTTAGAGCTCTTAGTCCTTTATCTGATCATGGTGTTTGGACTACCGTGCCCTCCGTGAAGATGTTGGAGACTTTTATGTCTTAATGAATTTAGAGACTCTTAACTTACAGGCACGTTGAAATGGGTGACCTGATATGCCAAGTTGTAACGTTTTGAGGGCGGTGAGAAGAAATAAAGAAACAAAAAAAAACTATGAGACTGTTTGAAGGTCACAGGGCCATGAGATTTCGCCGTCCTGGAGCAGTATGAATATCTAAAAATTTATTTTTATAGTAGGCGCCATAGATACCACACCGTCAAACAAATGATGTATTTGAAATTAAACTACAATTAAAGAAAACATCTTATTTATTTCACCTTACATGGATGAGGGTAGATTTAAACAGTGGTTCACCTTTTGTTAAACTTAGAAGCACTCTCTTCTTCTTATTTACTAATTTAAAGTTTTTCACTAGGTAACGAGTTCACAACACCAGTCCGTGTTTATCACTACACTAGTACATAAAGTGATGAAAGTTTACATTACCAGGTAACAATCCAAACTTGTTACTAAAACTGGTCGAGTTGAACCACCACACCCGGACGACCTCCGGGACCTCAGTTGTCACGGAGACCCTGAGACTGCGAGATGTCCCACACTCCGAGGAGGACGGACGTCACGTTGAGGTTGTTCACTCGAACAGCCTTAGGTCCATGAAGAACATTCAGTCGTAGTCTAGGATTGTGAAATTTTCTAACCTAATCAAAAAACCCTGTGAACAATAATTCACAGTTTTAGTGATTTGGAATTTAAGCGTCAATTCAGTTTGACCTCAAAAAGGGCATTTAAAAGAGAAGAAACAAACACTTACCACGGGCCTCGTGGGTTCTTATAGGTTATTATGGTTCATCTAGTCTGGATATTATAACATTGTTGGATTAAGTGAATAAGCTGGGGAAAAAGAAACATATGTCAGAATAACTGTATCGAGACGATAATAACAACCAAAAGATTGTTAAAAGTTCTTACCGGTTAACAAGTATGCATCGAGAAAAAAAAATATGGAGTACGCCGAACCATTATGGGGACGCCATTACTGGTATCATGAAGCTAAATTATGTTAAGGTGGGCATCAGCCTAAAACAACGAAAGAACACCACTAATAAAAACCTTCCAATTAAATCTTCTAAGATCACTCCATCAGAATCAGAGATGTCTATCTATTTTTCCCTCATCATCTTGACATCTCCCCTGATCATTTCTTGTTATGATAAATATCTAATATTTCCCTCATTAATTTACAGTAAAAAGGTTAATTTCTCATTAGATTCGTTCAGCTGCGACCCTGTTAAATCTTCACAATCAATTCCCCCAATAGATCTGAACATCTATATTCCATTCATTGAAGCAAGTACAGTTGGTGGTTACTTTTGCAAGAAGATCAATCATCGTATTACATGTACCACAGGTTATAGTGGATTCAAATTTTCAAATACAAATCACCCACAATCAATCACTGAGTCTGAATGCAAGGAAGCAGTGAAACAAGATCATACAGCAGATAAAGGCTTGTACTCGTTAGATTACCCCAAGTGTGGGATTGCCGAGACAAATGTTGCAGACAATCCCCGGATAGATATCGAATACCAGCTTGTCCCTTTTGATAAAAGGGATGGATCCTTAATCCATCACTACTTTCAAACAGGCTCATGCAATAGAAGTGCATGTCCAACTGCACATCCGAATATCTTCTGGGTCGGAGATGTTGTCAAAGAACAAAGATGTAAATTATTAACGCCATCTGCATCAAAGTTATATTTAGATGAATATAGAACCACTGATTACTCTTTAATAGATACTGTTTATTCTCCACCTCTTCCATTCAAAACAGCATGCAAGCATCAGTACTACTGTGGTATTAATTGTTATGTACTCAAAGACGGAACTCTGATAATTCCATCTGACGACCAAAGCTCAGTAGTATTAGATAAGTTAACTCAGAACATGCCATCTTGTAATAAGAATATCATTATAAGGGAGGTAAGTTCTAATGATCTTGGCATTAACTCCGACCTCCACACACTTGTCAATTTTCACATTGAGCAATGTGAATTTGTCTTAAGTAAATTGAAACTAAATAAATCGATCACGGACTTGGACTTAATCTATCTAAGTGAGGTGTATCCAGGTAAAGGAGTGGGATACAGAATCAACGAAATAAACAAATTAGAGGCGTACGGGATAATGACAGAGAGAGTCCATGATATCAAAGTAAATTGTCCAAGTCAAAAGAACTGTTCCATATCTTTCTTAAAGCCCGGATATGATGGGAGATTCAATTTGTCCAACAACTGTTTCAAACCATCTCCAGAGTTACAATTGTTCGGAATCAAATGTATGTGGTTAAACGGGATAGGCTTTAGCCAAAACAGCATACATTATCCACATTCTTACTTCTCCGAAATAATAGATGAGGAATACCAGCGAGCCGCGTCTTCAAGAAATGCATATCATCCAATAAAAGTAGATACAGATAACGATACATCCATAGATAACGATGAAGAGAGTGCTGAGTCGGAAACGAAGTATGTAAGTTATTGGGATCGAATCACACAGATCTTGATAGGAGTATCTGTGATATTAGTCTTAATCTTATTTATAAAGCTGATCCAGAAATGTACAGGGAAGGGGTGTTGTTCTAAAAATGGGACTGAACCTGTTAGGATTTATCTAGGAAATTCAGATCAGACAGATAACAAAACACAATCTAAAAAGAAGATAAGATCAGAGAGGAAAACAATCAGTACAGATGTCGAGATGTCCAACTTCAAATTAGTGACAGTCAACAATAATCCTAAACAGGACAGAACAAACAAAAAGACCCTCCAAAATGCATTTAGTTAAGTACTAATCTGACAAGATGAATGGAATAACATGAAGGTTGTTTATTTTGTTCTACTAAACTTATGTTTAGCAGTGTAATTAGATACTTTCGTTACAGTATTAGTGTCAAAATTGGAATGAAATATGATTATCCCTAAGAATGCTTTATGAACTGAATGGTAGCTGCACTGGATGACGTTAAAATCTAAGGATCTAGTAGTTTTCCAGGTACAATATTGAACTAGGTTAAGATTTAGTTGTGACTAGGGCTTTAGCTATCCCTAAAGTGTTACAAAGTTGTAGGGCCAAGATGCCCATGTGTTTATATGAAGCTGTGGAAAGGGACGCACAGAAGCGTAGCCCAGATTATGTTAGGAGCAGATGACTCCGAGTAAAGGCATTATTTATTAATATGACACCATAGTACCGTTACCATAAAAATGAATAAACAAATATTATACACGGAAGACGTGTTTAACGAAATTTTTTTTAAATAACTAATCGATCATTAAATAATTCAAGAATAATAAGAAGATAATAAGACATGTTTATTAAAGATTTTTTTTTAATTAAAAGGAACTTACCTAACTAATTCATCATTATATAATTTCAAAAACGTGACACTAGGAAATAATAAGGAAACAACGATAATAAAATTAATTGATTATTAAAAATGTATAAACTTACTATTAATTTTATCCAGTGACTTACTTACAAAAAAAATTTAAACAAGTAGCATGCGTTCAATTTTTTTTTTCTGCCACCCCGGCGGTGAAGGGACTTTCGGGGGAGGTGTAGTATGGCAATTGGCCACTTTCAGTGTTTAGCAGTAACACAATAGTTTACTGCTACATAAACGCATATTGCTTGTGTCAGCGACAACCTAAACATTATAATGTTTATAAAAAAGGGTTTTTACTAAATAAACGTCGTTCTTTACACTACCGTACAGCTGGTCTTACTTGCACCTCAGCACCCTACCACCTCCAACTCTTAACATTATTACAGAAGGAGACGGATAGTTCATCTCGCGCGCGACGCGACTCTCGCGCGCTCTCGTGCTAGCCGGGCTGGGTCTGTTACGCCGTCAGAACAAAGTGTCGCCGCTGTAGTATGGCGATTGGCCACTTTAAGTGTTTAGCAGTAACACAATAGTTTACTGCTACATAAACGCATATTGCTTGCATCAGCGACAACCTTAGCAATATACATGTATATAAGTTTAAGTCAATCTAAAATATACGTCTTATTCAACACCAAAGCTGGTCTTACTTGCTCCCCAACACCCTGCAACTCATCAGATTACTACATTATTACACCGCGCTGCGAAGCGCTGGCTGACCAAAGCCGTGGCCGGCCTACCACCCCCGGCCATAAAGGCCCACACAGTCATTGTATTAGTTATAAGTTATAAGATAAGTGGTACTAATAATAGAGCCACTATTCCATAGATAAAATGATGATACCGTATAAAGATTGTAAAGCTGGAAGCCGCCGACAGTACGTCAAAAATAAACCCAAAAAGTGGGGGTTTAATTTTTTTTTTTTAATTCAGTAGGATCGGTCTTAAACCAACGAACGGATAAGATTTGGAAACCGCTAGGCTACTTCTCTAAGAAGCTTACAAGAGCTCAATAGAAGTACAGCACGTACGACCGCGAGTTACTCGCCATATACCTAGCCATCAAATTTTTCAGGAAAATATTCGAAGGCCGCCGTTTGATTATTTATACCGACCACAAAGCCTTAACGCACGCGTTCTCGAAAGTAGGTAATGACGATACGGAAATGCCTAGACGTACGAGGCAACTTCTATACATTGCTTGGCCTTCTCTCGCCTTGCACGATCATACCCAAGCTGATCATTCAAAAACTGTGGTCTACGGGGCTAGACTGGGATGATCTTGCTCCCCGAGAAATAAAGACTGTCTGGCAAAGGTTTGCCGACAATATTCATTGTATTTCCGAACTCTCCATTCCCAGGAGTGTTTTAATCGTCAATTTTACCTCCATAGAAATGCATGTCTTCTGCGATGCGTCCCAGAAAAAAAAGCAATCAATCTTAATGCAGTTATCACCGATAGCAAAGAGTTGCAAACGCTAAGAAATATGCCGGTCTCATGACTCAATTGGGGGTCATGGTGGATCACGCAAGCACCAGACACAAGGTCATGACAGAACAGGCCAAGAACTATCATACATCTCTAGAGCATACTGCTGGGATGCTGAATACTCTAAATAGCAGCATTATGTCTACCGGAACAAAAAGTAATATAGCTCTGAATGTCCTGCTTGAAGAGCCCTGGAAAGCACCCACCTGACCTCATCCCAGTCTCCCCCAATCAATTCTGCAAGCTTTAGGAAGAGATGCTTGCAGCTCTCAGAGGCAGTGAAGTGCTCATCTAGATGTTCCATCTCTAGAATAAATGACTCATCTGAGGGATGTTGAGATTCTATTATAACTTTAGCTAAACCGAGGCGAAGTCTTCTGTCAGATACCTATAAAATCTTTGATCCGCTTGGCCTTCTCTCGCCTTGCACGATCATACCCAAGCTGATCATTCAAAAACTGTGGTCTACGGGGCTAGACTGGGATGATCTTGCTCCCCGAGAAATAAAGACTGTCTGGCAAAGGTTTGCCGACAATATTCATTGTATTTCCGAACTCTCCATTTCCAGGAGTGTTTTAATCGTCAATTTTACCTCCATAGAAATGCATGTCTTCTGCGATGCGTCCCAGAAAGGGTATGGCTCCGCTATTTGCCTCCGCTCAATGGACGCAGAAGGCAGAATTCTTGTTCGTCTGCTATGCGCTAAGGCACGTGTCGCTCCAATAGAATCTGTCACAATACCGCGGCTCGAACTATCCGGCGCCCTTCTTGCAGCACAGCTAAGTGCTACGGTGACTAACGCTCTTCGCTGCACGATATCGCATCACGTTTATTGGACCGACTCAAGTGTTGTTTTGTCGTGGCTGAATACAAGCTCAAACAAATTGAAAACATTTGTGGCCAACTGGGTGGTGTTTCTCCAGGTTTAGATGCCAAGACGCTAATTGAAAGCTTTGAGTGACCTAAAATTATTCCCTTCATTATTTATTATTAAGTAGGTCAAAGAAGAATAAGATGGAAAAAGAAGCAGTTTCTAGATCTTCAAGCGAAACCTCCGCAGAAACAATAAAGATGGAAGAAGAAAGAGTAGGGACCTAAAGGGTCTTTAAGGGGTTGTTCGAAGGTGATAAGCCTCTTAGAGGTTTGTCAGGTCAAGAGATTGTGCAGCATCTGATGGGAAAGATGGCTGCTTCCAAAGGGCTGACATCAGAGTGGGTGTTATCCGTGTTTGGGTATGCCGGCTTTGATGTGAAAGCATTCAGAAGCATGATTACGGAGAAGGGAACCGTTGAGGATCTAGCATTCCTCATATTTTGTTTCCTAGTTAGAGGGAACAACTTAGATAGGTTGCATAAAAATACCCAAAGCCCTGACGTCAGGGCCAGAATCAAGACCTTAGTGTTCACTTACCAGCTGAAGAGTAGAGCTGCAGGAAATACAATTTCAAATCGGAATAAAGGAAACACCAAGTCAGAACATATATGTAATTGGTAAATCGGGTGAAATCTTAGAAGTCAAATTTGACCCGCTTTCAGTAATCTAGATACATGGCATACCTACTTATGTAAGTCCAGTAACAATACAATATAACTCTGATGTGGCAATCTAGTATAGTGGATTTCTGGTGGATCAGCCAGGATCGTTTGGCAAGAGAGAACTCTTCAACTAATGACCAGCTTCAAGAGTTTATCCACTACCAATAAGCATGTTATGTGTGGTGTTGCAAGCGTTAATAGTAGGCGGTAATTGCTTACCAACCGGTAGACCGCATACTTGTTTTCCACCAAGAAACTATAAGAAATATTTACAAATACCTAACTAACCATGCAAACTTATATTTCTTTTCATGTGGGTGCAAGCATTTTTTGCTTCTTTTATTTTGGCTGGCAAATAAAAGTGCTGAGCCGGCTTCTACAGAAGTAGAGTGTTACTGGAATAAACCGTCTTTGACTGCACCTCGGACTGAACATGTCGCTAGCAAAGACATTTTCCCGAAAGCGAAAAAACCACGACTAATGCCCAAATATCCAGTTGTTTTGCTGAGATTCTATGAAGAATGCGAGAAAGGGCAAATGAAAAATTCATTGATTTCGGATTTTAATCCCCTGACTCCAAAAAATTTAGCATGAATATTTGATTTCATGCTTGAATTTGTTAACAAACCTTCATTGAAAATTTCAAAAACTATTTAAATGAAGTTATACGCCAAGACGAAATAGATACCATAAATAAATAGACTGAAGGTCAAGCAGATAATAAATACTGGCATACCGTAAGACAGGGAAGGTTAACGACTTCCAAGCTTCATGAAGCAGCTCAATGCAAGACAGAGGGATCATTGGTAGAACAAATATTAGGTGGGTATGTACACGAAATCAAGCTTGACTTCGGAATCTAAAAGCTTATTGGTTACGTACTTGACATGAAATGCATATTTCATAAT